>VZTF01005908.1:1777076-1797718 GCA_013397755.1 Cnemophilus loriae
AAGACTAAAAATCAAATAAACAAAAAGATCCCCTCACATAATAAGAGCAGTCACAGCTATGGAAAATGACAGGGAAAAAATGAATCATTTATATTCTTGAGTGGGAGGTGGGGCTGTTACCCTACCAAAAGAACAAGAAACCCTTTGGTAAACTTGACGAGGACATGGTGAAGGCTGCAGAAGAAGGCACGGATGACAGTTTGCCACAGACTGTCCTTAGATCCTGCACTCATTGATATGAGTGGTTTTGATTTCTGTGAATTTATGCATGAGCCACTTTGGAACACTTGTTTCCACATCAGGAAAGAAGAATCAGGTTGAATAAAGAGCATGTGTCTGGTTTTACATATAAGAATTTCTGACTTGATACCTATTACTTCTTTAGTTAAAGAAGCAAAAGCAAAGTCATAATAAAATCTTAACCTTAAGGGAAATAATCCATCACCTACAGAGGCCAGGAAGGAATTTTCCCTCTGCTACGAAGAATATTGCCTTGGGTACACCAGACATACTTCGTCTTGCTCGAGAGCATGAAGCGTTTGATCGTTGCCAGTGGCAAGCAGGGCACCGTGATAGACCAGTTGTGTGATCCAGTCTGACAAATGCTGTGTTCTAGGTTTAATTTATTCCGGTTTAAAGTTTGCTTATGAAGTTGACAGGGGCGTAGCAACTAGCGAGACAATATCGTTCAAATTGTCCTGGAGAAACAGTTACAGTTTCAGAACACACAGACTCTAATTAGAGTAAATTACTCCTGATGGAATAAGCAATCTAAGAAAAGGAAGAAGAAAAAGTGAGTGTAATTTCTAACGCCACGGGGAGGTCTTGACTGCACAAAATCTGTCTTTAAATCTTAGGAGCTTTGCTTTGAAGCAATAGCTAATAGTGCAGGGCAAGAAATAAACCTGATTAACATTTTATTAGTAACTTTGAGCACAAAAAGATGGACTTTCAACAATAGCCAAGACTTATCATCCTCAAATAAGCTTAACATTTGTTGAAGAAAAAAAGTAAACTGAATCCATTAAAATGACATTAAATAAATTAGAGTGTTCATTCTGTACATTGCTTATCATTTTCTCATTTAAAATAATATGTTTGGAGATCTCCAGATCTAACTAAAGGAGAGGGGTTTCCAGTGGTTTAAACAGGTTGTGACACATTTATATATATGTTTTTCACCAGTTAATATTAATTCATATCACAGCAATCTCTGCTGCACTTTAATACAGCAAATCAATCAGCAATATCTACAATAAAAAGGCTGGGAGAGATGTATTAGGTTTATTGCACACAATTTACATCTGTAACCTTAAGGCCTTATTCCACAGGATTGATTAGAATTCATTGCACTGCATGAGGCAGTAGTTATGATTTTTTCTGCCCTACAGAATAATTCAATATAAAGCTTGGATGGGCCACATCTTTCTCTGTTTGCATTCTCATGGTACCACTACAGCACATAATTGTAAATGAATTTTCGAAGGGAAAGAAGTTTTCTTGTTGTTGATTTAGATTTTGGTTTTCATATTTTTAATGAAAGTATTTCAGAGCAATTGCTCTTCTGTTTGGATTTTTTTGTTGTTGTTCAATATCTTTTACCTCAATTTTGCATGGAACACAGAAGACAATAAGGGAAAGCTCACGACAGTGAAGAGAAACAATATCTGCAAGTGGAAGAGAATAATCCCCTCAAAACCTATAATCAGTATATCCAAAAGGCATAAAATTCTTGTGAGCATACTGCTTAGTTTTAGACATGGATTTTCAGGCATTTGGGAAAGAAGAGGGAGATTTAGAGAGGCAAGCTTTAAGAATATATTTTGTAGACTTTTGTAGACAACTCACTTTCCTCTACTGGAAATTTTAAAAAGCTAAAAAAAAATAGGAGGTTGAAATGGATGGAAAGGAATGGAAGTAAAAACTGTGGAGGTAGATGAACAGTAAGGTATTCATCAGTGTGAGGTTTTTTTCCTGGGGGTTGATTTTTTTCCTTATACTTTTACAGTTTTCTGGTAGTTTTGCTGTCACATGGGGTTTGCTCTCAGTTTTTTTTCAGTAGGCTGGACATGACTAGCTGATTCCCCTCAGTATTCCCAATTCCCCTGGCTGCCCATGGACCTCTCATTTCTGTCTGGAAGAGGTATCTGAAGGCTTAGTGGCAGGAGCAAGAAATCTGGTTTTGCACTCATTAACAGGCAGCTATGTACTGATAATAATTGATATGCATTCTTCTTTTATGTAAATTTCAGGCTTTATGTTTCATGTGCGTATTAGCATATGAACTTCTCCAGGAATTTCTTTCCTAGGACTCGCTGTGTTTCAGGTGTGCAGTATGCTGACTCTGTTCAAGTCCCCAGAGACTGGTTTGTTTAACCTAATCCTCCCATGCTCAAATATGAGCTCTCCTAGCCAGATGTTCAAATCTGTGGCTTGAAACATTTAATAGGACCTTAGAAACTATTTTTTCCCCCCAAGTATTAGCATTCCTTTTATTTAAAATTGGTACCAGGGGGTTTGTAAAAACACTGACTACTTCTGTTTCAAGTCATTAATTATTCAAGTTTCCTCCATTTACTTTATATTTCAGTCTGAAGGAATTCTGACTTCTCAGTGAGGAAAGGGATCACAAAAAAATCCCCAGAACTGTTAGTATAAACCCAGTACTTTTTAGTACTCAGGATTGCAATCCATTCAGAGAACTGGGCGCAACTGTACCACCTTCCTCCTCCTAAAAGAATTCACAAAGCATACAGCCAGATAACTGCTGAAATTTAACTTTTTGTGATACAGTGTTTTTCAGCTCTGAATAAATGATGTTCAGAAAGTACATATGAGAATATGATCATTAGCTTGAGTGTGTACAGTATGTGTATGGTGCCCTAGGGCTGGTGAAACTTTGGTCTGAGTCCCACAAGGACACTTTTAAACAAACTTTCCAACTGGTGTCTAGTCTCAGTCAACATCAGTTTTGCTCTTATATTAAGAAGTACCAGTATAAATAAGGGCTTGCTCTACTTTCATATATCCTTATTTAAAAGATCAATAGAGAGCTGGAAAGCCAGTAGAATTGGGTCATTTTGACTTGGTCACACACTAGAAGATTATACTTGCAGACACAGACCAAAGGCTGTTTTCTCTAGTTTTAGATTTAACCTGACATATCACTGCCTTGCCAGAAATAGCATTCCAATTTGCCAGTATGTGGAGTTTCACACAGTGCCATATGCGAGAGTGTCTGTATGCAGACTCTAAAGGTTCAAAGGTTACTTTAATTTCTTGAGGGGAAACATAGTCGTATTCAAATGGTTATCCTCGAGTAGTGTATTTTGTATTGTGAAACAAGACAGTAATTCTGTATTCTGTCCTTGTCTATCTCAGTTGAAATGAGATGCTTGAAGGGAATAAGATTTCTCCTTCTGACACTTCTTCTCTTATCTACAGATTTTGTAAAGTATTTTTTCCTCGGTATATTTTGCCTTTTGCTGCCAGCTTAGTTATAAAACGAAAGTCAGACTATGACTGCAAACAGGCAAACGTGACCCAAAATCTTCAAGAATGCTGGAAGTGTTACATTGCAGAATACCTGTAGCCTAACTTGAGGCTAAAACCTGCCCGGGATGAGATGATAGGCACTAACTGTACCAGGGAGAAGGGAGGATACAGCATCTGCAGATAATGGCCCTTGCACTGACACTGGTTATTGCAAAGATTCTTTTTCTCTACCGCTAGTCCATAGACCATAGACGTCAAGGCAGGCTAATTCACACATTTCCTTCCTGGACCTCTGTAACTTAGGTCATGGAAACGTATATCCACTGCAGGCAAAATATGTATCTTTTGCCCTATCCTACGCATAAAGGAAGAAACCCCTCAAAATAGAAAGTGTGCTAATGCAAGTTCAGCTTTAAACTGCAGCATTTAAATGAATACCTGGTGTTATCACTGAATCAGTGATTCTCTCAATAATTTTAAATGCTCAGATAAGAGGATTCCTATTTGAGGCTATTTGTGGATCCCTTGAATCATGAATACTGGAAGTCTTAACTTGCAGTTATTCTCTCCAGATCAGATGTGCCCTGGGGTCGAAGTCAAGTGAAAGGAATGTTTTATTCCTACATTTTAGAAAACTAGGAGTTGGATTTGTTTCTGAGTTTGACCTTTCAGAGAAAGGAATTGGCTGTCCTCATTACTGACTGTAGGATTTTCTTAACAGACGTGGATTGGTTGGGTCAAAAGGTGAGAGATACCGAAGCATATAGAATATAGATGATAATCAAATATCATCATTGGCTGCTTCTTTCTGTTCTATTGCCTTGGAAAAAGAAATCAGTCAGCAGAGAGTCTCTACAGTGCACAGAGCTACCAAATTCTGGGGCTGTGCTCTTTTTATTAAACCAAGTGTGGGAAATATGAGAGAACAGGGAATCCAGAATCACTTCAGTTGCTGTCTTGGACATGGTAGTGTCACCTAATCTATGCCTGAAATAGTTTAGCCGTTCTGTTGTATCTGCTTGGATGGTCCATCACATTACCAGATAAGTGAGTTGTGATTATTTTTCCCATATGTTAAATTCAAAATATCTTTTCTTGTACATTGTAAATGCACTCTAGGATTGGGATTACCCTATAAATTGTCTGGATTGGTTCTCTGAGTAAGGCTAGAAACCCTAAAGGCAAGTGTTAAGCTTGCATTGCATGATGAATCCTGGAGCAGAGACCTCTAGAGCAGGGAGCAGCATAGGTGTAGCTGCACCACACTGAGGCAATTAACCTCTGGAAAGGAGAGCTTCTTTGAGAGGAAGGCATAACATCAATTAGAGAAACACTGCTGGGTTTGTTTGTTTTGTTGTCTCATCTATGTATAATTTTATATATATATAAAATATTGAATGTTTTTTTAACTTAGGCAGAGACTACCTGTTAGTGCTTACATATGCAGTTCCGCAAGGGCTGGAGTTGATTCCCCGTTGTATTCTCTATATCATAACTCTGCTAAAAGGTTTGGAAAAGCTTTTCTCTTCTGTTTGCCTCTCTTGGTGTTAATAGGATCGATATTTTCCTTGCTGTCATTGCATTTCGGACATTCAGTGAGCAGCACTAAAAGCAGGGAGAGAAAGAGGACAGTGTTAAAGACATGAATCATTTCCTTCCTATACCTATGGACAGACAAGCGTTCTCTTGATGACCTGGAAGGTCTAATTACACTGGAGTACAGTGAAAAATGTACTCCAGTGAGGATACTAGTTGTCTTTGGAAAAAACAATAAAATTTAAGAATTGTCCTTAACACTCTCTCACACAGAAAAAAATAAATCTTTATAATTTAAAACAAGTAGGAGTCTCCATACTAAAATGTCCCTTCCCTCTCCAATCACAAGGTAAAAACTGATACATTTTTCAGGGGAGGTGGAAGGTTGACAAATACAGACCATGGAAATGACAAGCAGATTTCAAAGAAATCCAGCAGGAAGCCTGCTATAACTCCTGTGAATTCCAACTTTACTTTTGTAAGAATCTGTTTATGAAACAATTTATTCTTCTGAAAGTTTGCACAAACTTGTGTGATAGTGAATGTGTTATGCATAAAGAGCAAACTAGTACAAAGATTAAATAATGATAACACTACTTCTGTATGAGTGAAGATTGAGGAACCTTCTGTAAAAGCGGCTGTTATTTGCCAGTTTCCACATGTAAACTTATGGATAACAAAATTAATAATGCAACATTTAACTGAATTTTCAATTTTTAGTTTAGAATTCTCTACTTAAATTGCTGAACAATTTTTTTTTCTAGATTCATGTTTTTCCTGTGTTCACTTCTGTCTATGTACTTTCCAGTCAATCAGATATTTATACTTCTGTCTTAATAGTGTTTTCCATAATCTCTGTATTTTATTTTTCTTTGTCCTAGTTCATCCCAAAAGGAAATGTTTGCTCTGCAGTTTAGTTTGGATGATCAGTTATTTCTCTTCTCTTGTTGACATATGTCCATTTAGGAGATGCTATTTATGCTAGAGATCGTTTAGCCCCCTAGCCAGATATAACACAAACCCAAGAGAGGTACCAAAGTTTTATTTCCTTCATCAAGGAGCACATGGGGGCATACCAGAATTCTTTCTGGTATTAGTCCTAGCCTGTGTATGGTGCTCCTATGGGAAGCTTCTAACTGGCCATCAGTCCATCTATTAAGCCTCATCTTTGATCATGTCAGTGCTGACTTATATGTGTCCAGTAAAGGTGTACCACCTGACAGGTTGCTCTGGCTGGAAAAAAAACAAGCAAGCAAGTAAACAAACAAAAATAAATAATATTTTTTTTTTAATTTCGTTATCTCCTTTGGACCAGCACGGGTATGATCAATGGCTAGACCTAGGAGTTTAAAGTAAAATATTTACAGTGCCTTTAAACTACTCCAAAATGTTTTAGAGTGCGAATTTTAAGAAAAACCCACTTTTTTTTTTTGCTCTTGCAATTTGTCCTCACATAAAGCATAACCTATGATAAGGAGTAAAATGACTTGATCTACAAGCAGTATTGGGTTCACAAGATTAGTAGACCGTAAAGAATTTCCACTTATTTTTGAAGTTTTTCTTCTTCACTATTAAAAATTGAAATCCATTTTGCTTAGAAGACAAACTTGATTCTGAGAATGTGCATAGTCATTTATTTTCTGGGCACAGTCATTTATTCACTGGGAACAATAGGTTTCCAGCTGGTCACTTTTTAATCCTAGACTGCAAAAATAAATAAATATTTTATTAGCTTTTTTATTTGTCTATTTCACCCACTATGTTTGTTGATATGATGTGGAGAGTGTTGTTTGTTCAGTCTTGAGAAGAGAGGGCTTTGCAGGGATTCTCTTGTTGGCTGCTAATACTCAATGGGTGATTGCAGGAGGGAGCTAAACTCTTCTTAAGGTGCACCGTAGAGCAAAAGGCAACAAACCAAGTTGCAACACTGTACATTTTACTTATGCCTTAGAAATTTTTTTTCCCATGATGGAGGTCAGCTCCAGAAAAGGTTTTCTTGGGAGGCTGTGGAATCTCTGTCCTTAGAAATCTGCAAAAGAATAAATATTTTAAAAATTATCTCAGTTGTGTAATAATATGTCACCCTTAGTGGCATAACAGCTGTATCTTCAGTTCTACGGGCAATATTTTTAGGAGTTTGTTCTACAAGATAGAGCAGCTGGATTTCAAAATTATAATTTTATTAGTAGAAGTGAGCTGGCGGGCTTTGTTTAGAAGTTCTCTGGAAATTAAATAGCTCATCAATTGCTGCTCAGTGATTATCTTCAGGTCACTGTAAATAAACAAATTATACAATGTGATTAAATCAAACTTTTCATGCATTATTTCCTTTAAACTTTAAGTACTTAGTTTACAGAAAAGGTGAGGGTTTGTAACTTGCCCATGAAATCAGGAGTCACAGAGCATGCTGAGCACCTTTGCACATCAGTAGCAGAAAACCTATTGCAATACAAGGCAGACAACACTAGTGAGATTTCTCTAGAGCCATAATGGCATTTCTAAGGAATTTCATAACTTCATATACAAGAGAAAGAAAGTGCCAGTGGCAACTCTGCTCTTACGTGAAACTGAACTGAGTTTAAGAATTGGGATTATTTCTTTTTGTGTCTTTGACTGCTGCCCATTTTAAAACTGTGCTTGAAGTAACCAAGAAGGGTTGGTTTTGTTGTTTTTTTCTGTGATGTCAGTAATACTTGTATCAATCTCTGAGACTGCAAACTGGCTTGCACTGGTCAAGCCTTGATGTGAGCTGGTCTCAGTGTGTTTTGCTTGCCCTTTGCAGGTTGCACTGATTCTGCATCAGTTCTGAGCACAGGGTGGGGAAGTGGCTGTAATGAAGGCTTGCAAATCCTTCCTCTTCTTTCCCACGCTGTCTGTATAATCCTGATGTAAGTGCCTTAAACAGAAAAATATGAAATGCTGCAGGGGTGCCTTGGACTTTCCATTGACAGACCAGATACAGGCATCTACACTGGAGACATCAGAAATGAGGAACAATGGTCTGGCACTCAAGGGAAATAAATAGATAAAAGCTTAATCAACCCTAAAAGCAGCAGGCAAATATTACTGTGTCAAGCAGTCTGTTTTGCTCCATAAAGCAAACCAAAAAACGGGTTGGAGGGAGAGGACAGAAGTAGGGGAGAATGGTATTAAAACTATGGAAACAAACAGTAAAAATTAATGTACATCACAAGCTCCTCAGGCCACATATATAGAAAAGAATAAAAAGTAAGCTAGAAGAGGACTCAGCTTAGAGTTATATTTTACAGTGCAAGGAGATATAAGCGGGCTGTAGACCTGTGACCTATGACCTAAGCTCCATAGCTGTCTCATATATTTTAATCATACCTCATTTTGGAAAATACTGTGTCTTATATCCAAATAAAACTAACATGTTTTTTTAATTAGCTACAACGACTTGAACTGAATGAGAACAGAAAGAACACAAGATGACTGCTGAAATGAATCAGTCAAGTTGAATTTCACTGGTACATTGCCACCAGTGCACTTCAGTCGAAAGGCAGTCTGCAGCTAGGCAGGGGCTGCCCCTAACGACATGGTTTTCATCACCAGGGCAGAAAGCCCTGCCACAGTCACCACGTTTCAGGCAGTTCAGGAGGGGAAAGAGAGCATCAAAAGAATTGGTACAAATTGTTTTGTCCATGTAAAGCAGGCAGAAGAAAAAGTGGCCTTTCAGCTGCACTTTGGCTGTGATCCTGGGAGACTGAGGTCCTGAGTGCCTGTGCCCTGAACTGAAACTGTAAAAGGCATCCGTGAACACTTAGTCCTTAAGTGTCCTTTCATTTCAGTGAGACTCCTTTTCTTGAAATGCTCTTTATGCATTATGCATCATCAGTACTATTTTTGTTTAGACACATCAGGAATCATCCCACAGCTATTAAAAATCATTATTCCATTAACTTTCATGCACAGAAAACATTAATGACTCCATGAATCATAATTAAAGCTTCCACTTCTTTTAGCAAGCAGAAAGCCAGACATTCAACAGACCTTCTTGTTATCTATTTTGGCTGTTCTAATGCTTCATTTTTCATCTTGCTTTCATGCTAACAGATCTTCATGCTTTCCCTTCATGTCTGTTTCCCTTACGTGGCTGTGAAGTTGTTGAGCTGCAGAGCCCAACTGATGAAGGAAAAGATGGCTGTACGGATAGGCAAGGTACTTTGGGTATTTTTCTAGTATTTTGCTGAGTGTGAGAGCAGGGTTTTTTGGTGTTTTGAGGGGTTTTTTAGATTTTATTTTATTTAATATTTAAATGTAAGGTCAGAAGATGTTTGCTGTATTTTGCCAGATGAACAGGGTGATAATGCATCTTACTCTTGTCCTGCTGCTTTTCCCCAGCAGTCAGTGTTTTATCAAATACATTTGTCAGCAAGTTCATAGTTACATCCAATGAAAGCATGTGCTACCACCACTTGTGTCCGAGCAGGTAACCAGCAGCCTTAAAAAAAGTATTCAAGGTTAGTGATTTAAAATATTTGCAGGTATTCATAAATATATAAAAATTAATTAGAGGAATCATCAATTAAATATTAATCAAAAATTTCTTGAAAGTATTTTGAGGAAAATTAACTCTGGTCCAATGCAGTGACATGTTTTGCAGTTCAGAGGGAAAAGCATGTATATTTAATTTAAAAAAAAAACCAAAGGGATATTTGTCTTTATCATACCAGCCTAGGGAAAAGCATAATAAATGCTAATGTGTATAATCACTTGAATTTCCACAAATCAGATATTTTGGAGAAACGAGCTCTTGTTGATCGTTGGCCCTCAGCTATAACCTGTGCAATGATCCTTTCCTCTTGAAACCTTCTTTCCTCTCCACTTACTTCTCTGTTTACCTTCTGCATCTTCCACCATTTTCTGGTAGTCCTGTGAGTCCAGCTGCCTCAGCATTCTTTGGGGGAGTCGCTGGTGAAAGTCAAGCACTGGTAGTGTAACACCCAGCATGATGGAGGCCGACACCTGTAGTTGCTTGTAAGCAATAGTGCTGTGCTTCTGAAATAATGGTAAAAACCATGGTGCCCAGAACTGATGGACCTGCCCTGCTGAGGAGGAATCAGGCTGTTACCTGCTAAAGGTCAACTTGGAATTGATATTATTGTGTTTTTCAGTTGCAGTGTAAGGCTTTTTTCTTTTTTTTTCCTCGAACATTATTAATTATAATGCACATGTATATAGAATTAAAATTATGATTATGGAATTTTTACACAAAATAGCTATAATAAGACATTGGTGATACTGGCAGAGATGGGGTCTCTTCCTTGAAACGTTTGTCATTGTGAATGGCAGGAATCACTCATGTATCTCAATTACCACCTTCTTACTGCATTTTTTCCCCAGCACAGCAGATCAAGCCTAGCAGCATGGCAGAGGTATGATACTACCCTCTGCTAATTTTCTACTTCTTTCTCTTTTTCTTCTTCATATCTAAGACATTTGGGGTATTTTTTCAAAGTAGCAACAGAAAGCATTCTGTGAAGATACTTCCTTCTACTGAAGAGGAGGACCTCCCTCGTATGCTCTGCTGCTACAAATCCTTTTTCCACATTAATTCCAAAGAAGGAGGCTGCTGAAGAACTGTATTTTAAAGAGTGGTTCTTATTCATCATTGTTTTAGTTGGTGGTGGTGCAGGCTTTTTTCCTGCAGTGCTCTAAGATGTGAATACAAATTATCTGTGTTCCTTTTCCCAGATGCCCAGTGAATCCACAGTAACAAACTCACTTTGTTTAGTCAACCAGGAATTTACAGACCTACCTTTGTAGCACCATAGTGAGAGCTGTCTGTGTCCAGGGTGATGTCCATAATTCTTACTCTGGTTGAGGAGTTTTACAGAGACATTCAACACATCATCCATAAGTCCTAGCTCCTGAGTGACAAAGCACAAAGAAGGGTTTGATTCACTTACCATCTGACAATACTTTTTATTGACAAGCTAAACAAGTGTTGCCAACACGTAGAAGAGATCAAACCACTCCAGTGTCTCAGTGAAGGTACAGCCTGGTCACAATACGGTTTCCTGGGATGGCTGGATTTTTTCCTGTCTCCATTGGCATCTATTACCATTTTGGTGGAAACCTGCCACAAGGTTTGGCCTCTTAATCCCTCTGGCTGTTCTTCTCAGAATTATTAACACTGTTTAGAGTTATGTTCAGTTAAAATCTCGTCTCAACATTTTCTGTAGATTTAAAAAGAGAAATCTAAATTTATCGGAGACAAAACCCAGTAATTTATTATGTCAAGTGTGGAAGTTAGCTGCTACTGTGGTCAAATACCTTTTCTATCATCTAGAGTTGCCACTCAGAGAACTTTCTTCAGCAATAGCTTGAATAAATATTATGAGCTGCCAGTTACCATTTCTTTCCCTTCGGGACACAAAAATCTAGTAAAGAACCTACCATACGTATTCCTATAAGCTGCTATTCAGAAGGGAACAATATACTCTAAATTCTTTGGAAGATACAACAATGGCACAAAATAAAAATTAATAAGAGGACATTGAAAGATCCCGCATCCCCTGCCTTTTCTTCCTCCCCCAGTAAAACGGAACATTTTCTAAGTTTCATCACAGCAGCTTTCAGCAGAGATGATTTCTTGCCCAAAGGCACAGGAAGATTAACCAACTATATCCAACTGCTCAACCAATAACTCATCTGAAAAGGAGTCTAAAGAGCATATTGTAAGCTTCACAAATGCAATCAGTTTATCAAGGTCAGATAAGGACAAGAGCCTGAAAAGATATGATTCAGGATAAAAACTGAACAGATACTGATACTCTGCAATTAGAACCCAAATGAGGCTACCTGCTGAATCGCAGGGGTGAAATACCACATTCTGCAAAAATTTACTGTCAATAGAACATACACAGCCTGAAATCCCTGCTGATGAGGAGAAATTAACTTTATAGTCAACGAATTTATTGATGCTTTCCTTTTACAACTGTACAGTGGAATTGGCGAGATTAGGAGGAAATTTGTAATGCATAAATGAAGAGCTTTTATGCACATTTTTTTATCACGTCAGTGAAATGACAGTATGTCTCTGACAGTGACCTCTGGTATAATCATCATTAGTGATTGAGCAAGATGGCATCTGCTGAGAGACTGACACCTGACAGGTGAAATATATGTATTTTTTATGAAATTGAGGGCAACATTTTAATGGCAAAAATGCTGCATAGATAAAGTCAGAAAACCAAATTGCTGTACAATCTTGAATGTGTAAAACTGGGAAAGAAGTAACCTATTGTTCAGAAGATATGAGGCAAGAAGGATGGACAGGAGAGAATAAAACCTAGAAACAAAAGAATGTATCATGGCCAATGTGCCATTCAGCAACTGTAGAAAACAACAAACAGGCAAAGGAAAGTTAAATATATTTCTGAACTTTGCAAATCTTACTTGTAAAAATCAACTGCTTTATTTTTGTTGTCACTTTTTAATTTGTAATTCACAAGAACAGATGGCTTGATATGTCCTAAATAAAGGTCCTTATCCTTAGATAATATTTTTTCCGTAGAGTTGATTGTCCCTTGGGATAGTTGCAAATGAACATGCAAGCTGTCAATTTGTTATGGTGCTGTACTCATATAGGTGAGTCACTAGGACTCCAGGGTTCAAACTGCACTTTACTTGCCATCACAAAAAAAAATTAAAATATCCCAAGGAATCTTTCCCTGAGGCTTTTTGCCTTTTTGAGCATGTGGGTGTGTTGTAGAAATGCATGAGAGAAGCTGACTCAACATTTGAGTCAACATTGTCTTTCTTCCACCCAGCTGCCTGGGTGCATAACCACCTGCATTCCCCAAAGCATTTCATGATTTGGCGGAAAAACACAGCTGAAGTCACCTTTACGTGGTGTCATAAAGGTCTGTTCTCTGGAGATGTGTGACTCTGACACCACTGAGACTGCTGTGAAAGAAACTTGTCTTCAGTCCAGTGTTTGGTTGAAGCTTATAGGGTTTTAGAGTGTAAAGATGAGGTAACTGCTTGCTAGTGGCTCTTACTGTTTCACATTAGAAATGTGTCATATATGGATAAAAACTTACCATCTAAAGACTGGTTTAAAATAACGTGATATGTTCTTACTAATTAATCTTGTAGGCCAGCCATCAGTGAGCAGGCATTCAGTATAACCAACACCTTTTTTATTGCTTACCTACTAAGTTTCCTTAGTTTTCTGGAAGTACTAATAGCAACCCTGTGGTTTTCTGTTACAAGTTTGATCCTTGATCTTTACACAACATGTTCTCAGTCTCTCAAAGAGAAAATTGCTGCATGAAGCTGTTCTTGAATGGTCTTCAGCCAGATTTGTGTGTGCATACACATCGTACGTGCAGTACAGTGCAGTACAGTAAAGCTGAGATTAGTCAGAGATTAGCTTGGCAAGAGGTTGTAGAAATCAGAGGCATAGAAGGAAAGTATTTCCTTTCCACTATTGTTTGGTTCACATGCTCAATTTCATTTCCCTGTCAGTAAAACCTAGGCCATTACAACATTTTAGAAAATAATACTGTTTCTATTTATATATCAGCTGCAGAAGATTTGACATTTCTTCGTTCAAAATGAAGCTCTTACAAATGCAACATAAAGCCATGTGAAATATGTTGTTATTCTGTCATTGAAAGTGTATTTGTAGACACAGAAGACAAAATCTGAAATTTGGATTATATTGCTGAAAGAAAAAAATTACCTTAGGAGAATACTACGAAAAAGAACTACATATGGAATTTAAAAGCCAAAAATCGAGATTCTCTACATCTTTTCCAAAAGGTGCAGTCATAATGAGAAAGACATTCTTAACTGTAAAGGCTGCATAGTTCAGTCAGAGGTTTGAAGATGTATCTCAGCTACATTTTTATAGCCCTCACACTTCGAAAGTACAGGTGCTCTGAAAATTTTCTTAGAAGCAACGTTGTTTCAAATACTTGATAACATAAAGTGATACCAATGAGTAGTTGCATCAGTGAAGCTTACCACTGCTGTTAAGGTTTTACAGATTCACACGATTCACTTTCTGACTAAACTTGATGATTTCCGGAAAAATACAAATGCAATGGTTTCTTATTGACTGGAGTCAAATAATTGCAAGCATGTAGGTATGTCGTAACCTGAAGTAAATTAATTTTTGTTTAATTTAGTTTTGAAAATTCTAGATTTTCTAAGGCAAGCAAAAAGAAAAGTTTAGTTGAATGAAGATCTGGTGGCAGGAACAAAATAATAGGAATGTATTAGACAATAACAAACAAAAATTTTTAGAGTAGACACATACGACTTAGAAAAACCCCAGCTTTTAAAAAGCTGCAAATCTTTGAATGTCTTCTCATCTTTATGTGGACCAACCCTTCAGCAGAACTGTGATAGGAACACTGATGCTTACACCTTCATTTGCAATAGGGGCAATGTTGAGAGATTTTTTCTTTCTTTTTGTACGGGTGCAGATCATGCAGAGATGAAAGCAAAACAGATATGACAGTTTCAGTTAATAATAGAAGTTGTTGCTTTGTGCAGTGGACCGATGCTGATATGATGGTACTCAGGTGTCAGACTTGTGCTGTGCTAGGAAAATCACTGCTATGCAGTTAAAACCATTGCAGTTATGTTCAAAAATGGTATATAATGAAAAAATAATGTAGGAAACAGCCCCTTAAGTGCTCATAAAATTTGCAGGCACTGCAACGGCTACTGTTCAGTGTGCTGTGCACAACAAGGGTGCTTTGGTGTCCGAAATGGATCAGTTCAGGGCACCCAAAGCAGACCTGGGTGAATTTTGTAGCAGCAGGTCATCAAATAGTTTTTAAAATAAAAGATAGTAATAGCTTAACGTAGATATTGTCACAAATTCTCTTTTATATTATCACTATTTTTGAGGATTAAAGATTTTTTCTTGTGCACAACAGACACTTCATCCCTTTGCCCTATAGCCACCCCTTACATAAAGAGGAGAGGCAGGTAAAAACTATTAGGGGAGGCAGACCAAGGGTATAGAAACAAATAATGTAGCTATTAAAACCTGTGCTTAAGTTGGTGAAAAAAAAAATTCTCATACTGGAAAGAAATTCGGACTCCTTAATCCACTTCCCATAGACATTACAGTCAAAGCCAAGTCATGGAAGAACATGAAAGAGGAGAGAACAATAACCTGAAGCCAGATTTACGTAGCTCTTTGTGGTAGGATTTCTTGCCTTAATTTGTGCATATAATTGCTCTTTGTCTATGTCCCACTTCAATTCAATTGAAGCTCCTTCCAGAGTGTGATTCATTATCTCTTAAAATAGATCTGATAAATTATCTAGAAAGAGAGCCTAAGGTAAGTTGCTCACAATTAGACGTCTAATTTTTGAAGCAGCTGAATCTCACTTTATGCAGTCAGTAAAGTAAGATCAGAGTACATGCATTGCAATTGCCTTGTTCTTTCCTGTAACCTCTATCCCACTCTTAATGAAACAGCCCTCATGAGAATGATTTTTCCAAGCTGAATTACGCTATAAAGATAAGTTTTTAACTCCTATCTTTCCCCCGCTCTTAGCACTTCTGTCTTCTTCTTGAAATCTTCTCAATCTCTGCTCCCAGGTCTCTGTTCTTTTCTTATTCTTTGCTTCTTTATTTCCCTTCCAATATACTAGTTTCAGCTGAAGGTCCTCTAGGGTTTGTAGTCTGTCCATTCCCTCCTTCCACTATGCCATACCTCAGGGTAATCTCATCTAACAGCAATCTAATGTACTATTTCTTTTTCTACTGGGAAGGCGTGTAATTTACTATCAATACCAATCCTGTTTCCTTCCACTCAAGCTTAAACCTTGTTTCTCTGATACCTCCAGGTAAGAACATTATCTGTTCTTAAGTTTACCTGCATTACCTATCTCTGCAGCAGCATCTCTCCTTTTAGAAGGTGTTGTATGAACTTCAGATATCAGTCTCTGTTTGCAATTTCCTCCAGACTACACCCAAATATTTTAGACTAATCATGCATTATACCAAATATATGTCTTTTTCTTGCATTGGCATACTTTTTTCCAGGCTTCCAGCATCATGTGTCATCCTTTTCTGGCCTTGACCAATGCAGTCTTGCTTCTGCTCAACAGTATTCCTAATGTTTTCAGAATGCTGTAAGGATTCTTCTTTCAACCTCTGTTTTTGAGGTTTTTAAATTTCCCTTTTCGGTCATCCGTTGGATCTCCCTTTTTATTAAATTAAAATAAGCATTCTGTTAACTTCATAGCTTATCCCTTCTTTTCATCAGGTCATTTCAAACATACAGCTGGCTCACAAACAGCCTCCCATCGTTGGTCTGCCCTTGATTCTTATTAGGAGTATCCTGAAGCAAACCTTTTTCATCATTTTGCTGAAATGGCATCCACAAAGAAACAGCAAAATCGTCATCATCTGTGCTATTCATGTGCTACATATTTTTGTTGCCTATTATGATTCCAAATTTTTGTTTCTATTCTTTTGAACAACAGTTTGTCTCCGTTCTCCTATAATGCTCAATCTGGATAATTTCTTTTCTCCCGTTTTTTTTCCTCCTGGTCTTTGTTTTTAAAACGAGGTCTTGATTTATGGTTAGAGTTAACGGTAGTAATATTAATTAAAAGAAAGAAAACAAGGAACAACTGCAGGATTTGGTGTAATATAAATTGATACCCTGTTAACAAGGTGAGACTAGAAACTAATTTGTATTTATTTTACATATAAACTTACAATTATTTACTTTTGATGGCCAAGGAGTATTTAAATAATGTTGCAACAATGTCATTTCATTTTTCTCAATGAAAATTTCTGTTGAAAAATTTCACTGTTAGGAAAAATAGAATAATGAAAAAAGGAGTGTATGCAGATGCATAATCTTGAAAATGAACATGCAAGGTTAAATTGATCATATGTTCCTTTCAATGTCACAAATTTGTCCCAACTCTCATAGTTCCTGAAGTTGCAGTATCCACTCTGGCTGGTTGACAGTGGATTCAAAATATTATTCTATACAGCTCAGCTGTGTTGTGTTGTATTATTATAACTTGAATCGTTTAGATTTTTGTGTGCATTGCTATATAGTGCAGCAAGAACTCCTCCAGTCAAAAAAAGAGTTATTTCTGAATTACCGTTCTTCAATAACAGAATTCAGCAACCATGCTTATTAAATCAAAACTTCAGAGAAGGAAGCATAAACTCAATAGTCCATATAGATGAGAAATATGTTTTGCAATATTTGAATTGCTCAGATGTGAAAATCAGTGCAAGCTATACAATCACTCTTATATTGTGCTTATAAAGGGATTTTCATAACAATGTGATCTTACCTATTGCATGGTTTATTTCTTCAGGATAACAGTACTGGCTAATTTCAAATCGTTTGTACAAGGTAAAGATATAAATCACAAAATCTTATATCCTGTGAAGCACAGGGAAGGATTGTATTATTGAAGCTGCTTTACAGCAATGGGTTACCCCATCAAATTAGAGAGATTTTTCACGCCCAAAATTTGGAAGGAAGCTGTGAAACTAATTTGAAGTTTTGGCACATAAATCTGTGAGGGTTAGATACTTGGATTGTAGTTTGATAATTTCTTGGAATGGACAAACTGTTTTTTTCTACATCTGGTTTAAAAGCATAATTCAACTTCCAATTTTCTTTCTTTTTTCGTTGTTTTAAACAACTAGATTTCTACAGATGACATCTTCTCACTGTATTAGATTTTGATTAGAATTCCTTTTCCTTCCTATTTTTCCTTTTCCCCAGGCATTTTTAAGTCAGTTTGTATTGGAGTTAAGCTGTCAAACAATAGAATTTGGAAAGCCTTGGAAGAAGGCAAAACAAGTTAATTCATTTATTTCATAAACTGCCTATGAACAATAATTC
This sequence comes from Cnemophilus loriae, assembly GCA_013397755.1. Lineage (NCBI taxonomy): Eukaryota > Metazoa > Chordata > Aves > Passeriformes > Corvidae > Cnemophilus > Cnemophilus loriae. The sequence goes on from VZTF01005908.1 coordinate 1,794,985, forward strand.
TAGCACATGCAAACTGAAAGCAGGTAATTCTCCAAATCTAGGAAAAAAGTAACTGATTTAGTCATGGTCTAAATTAAATTTTATAATCTGTTTTAACTCTTTTTTTATATATACTATATTTATTCTATAGACTTGTTTACATAAACATATCTCACAATCAGAATATTGCAATGTCTAATTTAGTATTTTAGAAAAAGAGATGTCATTAAAATAACTTGTCATCTCCTTACTGCACTGTTTGGTTAGTTAAAATCTCTACTGAAATAATTTTGCTTGCCCATCTAAAGATTTCTTTGCACTCACTCCTCTCTTAAATCTGAGGATTCCTTACAAAAAAAACCAAAACCACACCAGCCTCCCTCAAAAAGAAGAAGAAAACAAACCAACAAACAAGCAAACAAAAAAAGCCCCAAAACAAACAAACAACAACAATAGTGAAAACCCTGCATGTGCGGCTGCATTCTCTAGGAAGAAAATTATGAGTTTAAAATTCATGTGCTAAAAATTAAAGGTTCTCATTGGTAGTGTATGCCCAATGCATGACTCTAGATAACCATCTTCTAACATATCAATATAGGCACTTTACAGCAATTGCAGTTGCTCAACCACCGAAATGTTCACAGTGGGCTAGCACTAAAATGCAAAGGAACAGCAGGTATGATAAAGGCTGTGTTCCTGCGGACACCCTATTCCAGTATTTCCTTCCTGACTTCCCCAGCTCCATGCCCTCAGCTTCCCCAGCTGCAGGCTGGTCTGCAAAAGTTACTAGTCCTGAGAGAAGTTCTCGTCAGTGAGCTGGGAAGACAGCTGAAGCCACAACCCTTGTGGAACAGCACTCCCTAGCCCTCTTTTGTTTCACAAACCAGAGAGCTCAGATGGCTGCCCTTCTGCTCTTGTAGCACAGCTGACCAGCTTTGCAGGAAGAAGGAAACATTTTCAGGGAGTGTCGTGGTATAAGGTGGAAATGGGGATAGCAAATGAAGTGTGAAGAACTGCAGGGATAGCAGTTTTGCACTGTTGATGCATAAACAATTTAGGAGGCCTCCCATATACTCTGTGTTTTTCTACTGCGCTGGGCCTATGAAACACCAGGAGTATGATTTGTCTTCTGACTGACAGGTTAGCTCATTGCAAATGTAACAAGCAAATGTGTTGGGAGGACTATTCCAAGGAAATATAAAAATAGAGTACTTAACTTTGGGGTAGGATGTTTGCCTTAGAGAAGCTTCAGGTTTAATTAATGCCAGTACCCTGAAAGCAAGCAGGAAATCACAAAACATCGACTTTGGTATGTTTTGTGTGCTTAGTCTGCCTGAGTCTCATGCCTGCGGTTTTTAAAGATGCATGGAAATGTTAAACCACAAACCAGGAAAAGCAGTGAAAAAGTAATTCTGAGGAATGCATGTGCTCTGCCCTTTTCTTTCCCAAAGAAAGACACGTTTTAAATCGAATGGCCCGTACTTGAGTTCTGCAATTTGTACCATAACAGCTAACTACTGCTAGCAACACTGAATATTCAAGGACATTTCTCTGCTTTGAGGACTGAGTTGGGCAGTTTTAAGCTTATATTGTTCATATTTATAGACTAAATGTTGTAGGGGAAAAAATTAAGCAACCAAGCCAAAAGAAAAAAACCTGGTTTTAATTCAAACTGATTCTTTTTATGAATCCTTTTCAGAGTTAATTTTTTTTTCTTTATAACAAAAAGTTTTTAATTCAAAGTATTTATTTTTTCCATTGATTTAAAATTAATTTCTAAACAAAGAGACAAACGAACAAAAAGAACCCACAAAAAACCCTGTGCTAAGATGCAGAAGGAACCACAAAATTTAAAATTTTCTAAATTCTTTTCATAATGTACTTGAACTGTTGGTATTATTTACTAAATAACATGCATAGAAGTTAAGAACTTATTGAAAATTATTTGCAGACATGTGTCCTAATGAAAAAGTAACTTTTGGAATTTAGTACAAGCATATAGGAGGCTAATGTAATGTTTCTGCCAGCTATCTTGCCCAGGGATCAAGCAATCATGGGAACTGAAACCATTTTAAGGAGGAATTATCACAGTTGCTATACCTTCCATAAGAATAAGGACAACTGTCCCTTTCTGACATTACCCTGCTGGGTGACAGAGTATTATGGGATCCTGAAATGCTGTGACTATTAAACTCTGCAATCCTATTCTTACAGTTCACTGAAAACACTTTGAAATGCTTTTTATACTTCAGCCACAGATAAATGAAGCAGAAAATGTTTGTGTTAGAGACTTGTCAATTAAAGAAGAAAAAAAAAATCTTTGCTTTTTCTGCCCTTATTCTAACAGATTTATTTTTATTTCTCTAGTAGAGAAATAAAATTTCTTTTTTTTAGAATTTAAAAGACTGAAGCTTATATGTGAAATGAAGTCTTCAGTTTTGAACAAGGGAATAGAATTTCTGCATACTACAAGCATGTGAGATTTGCTAAAATATTTTGAAGTCCCCTCAGTGGTAGTGTTTTACCTCTAAATTGTGTTGCCTGGTGCATTAAGGAGTAAGGTACATGTGCTCTGTGCAGTTCCTCTGAATCTTTGACATACAAGTAAGTATTTTAAAAAATGTACCTTGGGCCAGTGTCTACTGGGACATGCACGGGACTAAACTACAATCCACACGTGAACTGCAAAGAAAAAATGCTTGTACAGATAAAGATAACACCGCTCCTCTCCTCTCCTCTCCTCTCCTCTCCTCTT
>VZTF01005908.1:1797828-1815942 GCA_013397755.1 Cnemophilus loriae
TGTTTCACTAATTTATAGGACATTATAAATTAATTTTAGTAAAAACACTAACAAAACAGGTATTGCTAGTGTAAATCGTTCCCATGAACTGTACAAGTAGTTCACAGCTCATTATTTACATTCTCTTGTTAATATGGAAAACCCCTATGCTTGCCAGCTTGAGTGCATGGACTTGGACCTTGCGACCTAATGACTGAGTTTGGGCTACAGCTTCCTTCCTGATTTTGAGTATGGATTGAATATGTTCTGCATGATATGATCTTTACTCCAGGTTGACTGGTTTATCAGTTCCCTTTGCAGTGAAGAGGATTTTTAGGCCCAAATTCACTGTTACTGGCCATGTCTAATAAAAGAATATGACTGGAAAGTCTATTCTACTACTTCTAAGTCATATTCCGCTAGATAACACTGCAGTCAGAAGTCCATATGTGAGAAATTTCTTTTTCAAATTAAGGCTTGAGGGATACTAAAAACAGTCACTGCAAGGTCAAGTGTCTGTAGTTTCCTGTCTGCTCTCCCTTCTACAGTGTGTCCTATGCACCAGTGCACTAAAACTCTGTCTAACAGGAGACTGTAGGATTCATTAAGAAGAAAAACTGTTCCTTTCCATGTCTCATCATGTGTATTTTCTCATATATGTTTGAAGATCCTGTGCTACTTGGCAGGATTTAAAGATTAAAGTGTCAGTACAGCAGTTCCACTGAAAACATGAAGGACAAGTGACAGATTTTAATCTGTTTTCAAAAAACAGAAGCTAACTATAGATGGGATTTACATACACAGTTTCCTCTGTTTTCTTTCAAAAGCTGGAATGACAGAAACCAAGTTTCTTGCAACAGACAACTATCCGTTTCTCCTCACTTCAGCCCATTTCTATCCCACTGAGGTTATGTGGGTGCATTATCTATACATATTCTGTATTAAGATACCTGTGTTCCGCATGTTTCTCTATCAAAGCATGAGGAAATCATTTAATAATACTGCCTAGAGCTTTCCATTTAAATTTTCATTGCATCTGGGAAAGCTGCTAAGTGAACGAGCATTGACTTTCTGAGATAAAAATAAACCCATAGTGCTTTAATTTTTTTTGGCAAAGAACCAGCATTTCATAATTTCATCCTTTTGGTTTGTTATGGGCTATAACTCAACTTTAATGATCTGATTCAGTGAAGTAATAAAATCCCAGCTTCACTTCAGCTTTTTTTTTCTTTTTAATAGCCAGATTTATTGGTTCATACATGGGTTTTAACATCTGCAGGTCAGAAACTGTCAAATTGCTTAGACCGAGGTATGTGTTTTTTACTTGGGCACAAGTGAACACAGAGATTTCTGTATTAGAATTATCAAAAGATTGATGATTGTATCCCTAGTGACGTGTCACTCCATGGTTCTCTGCCAGGTTTTTTATTTACTTCTTAGGTACTGTCACCTTCATTTTAGCACAGAAGAAAACAGTTTAATCAGAACCAAAAGGATGAAGAGGTGTTTGAGGAACTGATAAACATTTATACATACGTGAGGATGATGAAGGAGATAATTCATTGAATATTATAGTTTAAATTACACTTGTTTAGGAAATGTGATAGAAATAAGAGAAATGTCTAATATTCCAGTCAGATATAAAAAATAGATAAGAGGAAGGCATAGAGTAAACTGGTTTACACTCAAAATTGAGAGGGAGAGTGTAGCTGCCAGCATTTACTTCCCTCAACTCATTTTTTTTGTTTTCATCAAATTAGGGGTAGACGGGTAGGGTACATGTAGAGGGGAAGAGTCATGCCCCTTGTCCTGCTGGCAGTGATTTTCCTAATGAAGCCCAGAAGTCTGCTGGCAGTCTTTGCCCCAGGGGCATATTACTGTCTCATCTCCAGCTTGGTCCACAGAGCCTTCTTTGCAAAGCTGCTTTCCACCTGTTAGTCCCCAGTGTGTCCTGGTGCACAAGGTTATTCCTTCTTACAGGCAGGACTTTGCATGTACCAAGAGCGTGGTCAAACCTTTGAACCAGAGAGGCTTCCTAGAGAGGTGGTCGATATCCCAAACCTGTCAATGGTTAAGAGACATTTGGACAATGTCCTTAATAATACACTTTAACTTTCAGTCAACCCTGAGGTGGTCAGGCAGTTGGACTAGGTGATTGTCTCTTTCAGCTGGAATGGGGAAACAGTGACAGAGGATGAGGAAAAGGCCGAGGTGCTTAATGCCTTCTTTGCCTCCGTCTTTAATAGTAAGACCAGTTGTTCTCAGGGTACCCAGCCCCCTGAGCTGGGAGACAGGGATGAGGAGCAGAATGAAGCCCCCATAATCCAAGGAAAAATGGTCAGCAACCTGCTACACCTCTCAGACACACAAAAGTCAATGGGGCTTGATGGGATCCACCCAAGTGTGCTGAGGGAGCTGGCAGAAGGACTCACTGAGCCACTTTCCATCATTTACTGGCAATCTTGACTAACCCAGGAGGTCCCAGTTGACTGGAGGGTAGTTAATGTCACATCCATCTACAATAAGGGTTGAAAGGACGCGTTCAAGCATCTCAACGTCTTTCCTAAACTGAGGGGCCCAGAACTGGACACAGCACTCAAGGTGCAGCCTCACCAGTGCTGAGTACAGGGGAAGAATTACTTCCCTGGTCCTGCTGGCCACACTATTCCTGATACAGGCCAGGATGCCATTGGCCTTCTTGGCCACCAGGGCACACTGCTGGCTTATGTTCAGTCGGCTGTCAACCAGTACCCCCAGGTCCTTTTCTGCCTGGCCACTGTCCAGCTACTCTGTCCCCAGACTCTGTCCGCTTTGTGTGACAAGGTGATCCACTCACCAGATGGGGGAAAGGTTGTGGATGTCTATCTGGACTTTAGGAAAGCCTCTGGCACTGTTTCCCACCACATTCTTCTGGAGAAACTGGCCACTCATTACTTGAATGGGTGCATCCTCTTTGCTGGATAAAAATTTGGCTGGATGTCTGGGCCCGGAGAGTGGTGGTGAATGTAGTTACATCCAGCTGGCAGCCAGTCACACCTGGTGCTCCCCATGGCTTTGCACTGGGGCCAGTTGTATTTAATATATTGACTGACCACCTGGATGAGGGGGTCGAGTGTAGCCTCAGTCAGTTTTGCAGAGGACACCAAGCTGGGTGGGAGCATTGATCTGCTGCAGGGTAGGAAGGCTCGGCAGAGGGATTGGGACAGTACTGGATCCATGGGCTCAGACCAAAGGAATGAGGTTCAACAAGGCCGAGTGCTGGGTCCTGCCCTTGGCTTACAACAACCCCAGGTAGCGCCACAGGCTGGGGGCAGAGTGGCTGGAGAGCTGCCTGGTGGAAAAGGACCTGGAGATGCTGGTTGACAGCCACTGAACATGAGCAAGGGCAGGACACCCTGTAGTCTGCCAGATCAGCTAAGACTGTCATCAGGAAGAGGTTTATGGTGATTTCCAGTGACCTACAGCATGACTGTGCTTTGCCTCTCTGGGTGGAGAGATCCCCACAGTTTACCTTTCTGGATATGTGTTCACATTAAGGCAAATGAGCAGCATGATTTGACAACTTTTAGAGCCTGTGGGATTCAGTGGACTTCAGGATGCCAGGGGTTTCTCCAGCATCAATCAGTTGGAACTGGCTTTGGTGGTCTCTAAGGCACAGGAGGCAGCTGGGGAAATTTTGGAATAATTAGGCAAAACTGTGATTAGTTGTTTGGCTCATGCCTGATCCAAACCTATTTTGTACTGCTCTAGTGATTCAGCAATGCTCAGACTTGGTATTAATGTGCATGCAACCATAATCTTAACCTCATCAAGGCTTCCCCTGATCCTCTCCAGCAGGAAAAACAGCTTTCCTGGAGCTCTAGAGGCAAAAATTATTTACTCCTAATAGATACTTCTCTTTAGGCTTATCACCTTGCTCCACTTATGCTTTTGACATATGAAGAAACTCTGGTACTATGCTGAAGACTAATTCAGCAGGACCAGAGAAGTGATTGTTCCTCTGTACGTGAGACTGGTAAGGCCACATCTCGAGTTCTGCGTCCAGTTTTGGGCCCTTCACTTCATGAAAGACACTGAGGAACTGGAGTGTGTCCAGAGAAGAGTAATGAACATGGTTAAGGCTCTAGAGCGCATGTCCTGTGAGGAGTGGCTGAGGGATCTGAGCGTGTTTAGAATGAAAAAAAGGAGGCTCAGGGGAGGCCTTATTGCTCCCTACAACTGCGTGAAAGGAGGGTGTAGCCAGGTGGGAGGCACCCTCCTCTCCTAGGCAACCAGTGACAGGATGAGAGGATTTAGTCTCAAACTGCCCCTGGGGAGGTTCAGGTTAGACATCTGGAAGAATTTCTTCATGAAAAGGGTTGCTAAACATTGGAAAGTACTATGCAGGGAAGTGGTGGAGTCACCATCCCTGGAAGTATTCAAGAAATGACTCGATGTGGCACTTAGTGCACTGGTCTAGTTGATATGGTGGTATTTAATCAAAGGTTGGGCTCGATGATATTTTAAGTATTTTCTAACCAAAATGATTCTGTGATTCCATGATCATATGTCAAGAGACGAGATCATACTTACATTCCCAAGGAAAAAAATTACGGAAGAAAAAGCTTAATGCAACACGTCATAATCACATAGTCAACATGAACAGGGGCTATGTTATTTCTGTTCTTTTAATGAAGCAGTTCACTCCCCTGTAATTTCTGCTTCACAATATCCACTTACTAAAAACATAATAAACAAGGGCTTGGGGCTTTTCGCCTTGACTTGTAAGTAACATTTCGCCATTGAGGTTGTATGCAAGATCAAGGACTGTGCACTACTGGTTGCGTTTGATCTTCAGATGGTAGAATGAAATCCTAAAATCCATTTTCCGGCAGTCGGTGAAAATCATGTATTCATCTCCTACAGTCAGCACCTGCATTTCCAAAATTAGCAAACATTTTGGGATAGCTACACAGATATCAACAAATCATGGGTCTAATATCTTTCACTGAGCAGTATTTTATTTTTAGCAGGCTATTCTTTTCTCTTTTCAGAAACAGAATTTCAACACAGAAGTCATAAAGACTCCCCATCTGACGGGTGCAGACACCTGTGCAGTTATGCAGCCGTGCATATATGCATTTAACACGCACTACGCACACTGCATACCATTTTTTGTCATTCAAATTAGAAACAGAAAAGAACATCAGCCGGGATCTCGCTCAATAATTACCTATTGTTAAACACAGCATTAGGCTTTTCCCTGAACTTGCTCATGGATGATTCTCTTCTACTCTGCAAGTGTGTGAGTTCTGCAGTAATTTCCTTCTATGTTTTTGTGCACGTCATTCTTTAAATGGGGGAAGAAACAGGCATTTTGGGAGTCCATTTTGGGGTCCATTTAACAGGTTCATATTTGAGGAATGAAAGGTTTGTAAGGTTCAATTTCCATTTAAAATTCAAAGTCAGCTTCATTCTTATAAAATAAGTATTGATTTTCTGCAGAGAAATGCTAATCAGAATGTTCCTGAAAAAGGAAAGGAAATTGAGTGTAGAAGAAAGGCTCTGTGAAAGAAGATAGGAAATTTAGTTCCTCCTCTTTTTCTGAAGGGAATATTCTTCTTGGGGCTTTGAGCTTGATGCCCAAGATTCTTTACAAAGCAAAGTCTATGAAAAGAAATACTGAAATTTCGGATACTTTTCTTGGTATCATGGTTTTGTAGTAATGACATACTTCAGACTACAGGGATTATAGTAACTGTTGAAATTATGAATGCTTTTATGAGATTTAAGACCAATCCTTAAATCTAATCTCCTTTCTCCAGGAGCCTTGGGTAAGACCTGGAAAATACTAGGAATTCTTGTTTACTACTTCAAGAAGATATTGGCAATATACACAAGTCAGGGTAAGAAGGAACCACTGAGATCAACGGGGGTTGATCCTGGGGTCAACCTTCCGTAGAACTTATATCTTGTGATGGATAGAGTCCTGTTCAGCCTTTCCCTTCTACTTAGAGCAGGGCATTTTTTTTCAGATTACTTCCAAAGGTCCCCCCAAACCTAATTCTTTCCTTGATGCCATGGTAATCAGTGAAAATAAAGCCACAGCACAGAACCCAGCAGCTTCCAACTCTGCACATCTAGTCTGCATCCCAGCTCCACGTCAAGTTAAATTTTGGACGTGCTTCCCTTCTTCCTCCATTTCCTACCTTTCCAGTTTCCACTTGTAAAGACCTAGTGAAAGCAGCAGTGTGCTCCAGCAAGTTCCAGCTTGACAGGAGCTGGTTTTGTTTAGCAGAATTAGGTTTGTCTGTTGACTCTTGCCTTAACGTAGTGTATTTGAGCTTCTCTATCTAAAAAATATGACTTTCCCGGTGGCTGTAGCGACACAGTGTTTGTAATCACGGTCAGCAGCAAAGAAGTTAAAAGACCAGAAAAATGCGAACTGTCACTCCACCTCCCCCGCCACCAGCAGGCTTTATGAATGGTCTTTTATGAATGTTGTTAGCTTTCCAGCTACAAGACATTTTAAATGATGGATGAACAAAGGCATCATCTGTGCAAACACTGGGATGTTTGAACCCAGAGGAAGGTTCAATAATTAGTCATGCAGAATATTATTAACGCCCTTTGGTCACATTCCAAGTTCCTCCTGGATTACAGCACAATGTCACAAATCATCAGCTGCTGCAACTGGTGCTTTCACAAAGGAAAAGCTTTCTGGTGGTAATACTGAACCAAGAAATAATATTTAACTCTGCATCTTTCCTAAAAACCGGTAGTGTACGGGGCTATTTCATTCTACAAACAGCTTTTTCTGCTTATACTTCTGGAAAACGGACTATTTTTTTTATCATCTTTCCTTTCCAATCCTGTCATCCTTACAGAACTGAATGTGTTCAGCAGTAGAAAGTGAGACAGTTTTCTACTGTTTATGTCATCAACATAACTACGAACAGTTAAATATGCAGCGTCCTCTCTGTTATAGCTTCAAACAAGTACTAAGAAGTACCTTTCCAGGCACACTGTGGGCCCTAGGCTACATGGAGGGAGGTAAATGATGGCAGGATTTCAAAGCAATGCTTTGTATTTCACAGTTGTACCCAAAGGAAGCATTTGCCCAGCAGAAGGGTTTTTGGATTGTATTGTGCATATAAGAAACAACATAGTTTACTTTCCAGACTCCTGGAAGGTTTGCAGAACAGATGCACAGAGAAAAATGACATTTCAGTCAGCAAGCTAAGAAAATTTGAGCTAGAAATCATTTAGGTATAAAAAATAGGTAACTTCATGCTACCATTTTTTTGCAAAAATGCTTTTAAAGTTGGACTGCACTTTAAATCATTCAGTCTCAAATAGAACTCGACTGTAGGGACAGTATGGAGATAGAGATCATGTAAAGAGCAATAAAAGAAATTAAAATGCATATCTCTTCAGCTCTAAGGTTCTCCAGCACATAGCAGATTTCACTGTCACTGTTACTGACAGCAAAGTCCCATATAGTGTTAAGGATACCAATACAGTGCTGCACATTACTAAAAAAAAAAAAAAATCCCATTCACATAACATTCTACCTTTATATTGGATCATTGTGCACTTAGTATCACTTCAAGATAAAAAAAGCAGTTTGGGCAGACAGGTTTAAAATGGAACTCAGTCAAGCACGCTTTTCTGGATAAATCAGGCTAACTTCAATGTGCACATAGCTGAAACCTCCTGTGATTAAATATTGGGTATGTACGACAAGGCATTCTGGCTGTGGCTTCAACTGTCTGTTTTAAAACACAAGCCTCCTGCAGAAAAAAATTATTTAGTTAGCTAAATAAAGTGCTTGTTGAAAATCCAAAGAAATAATTTGTGTGATAAATAAGGTTGCTAGGATGATTATAGCTATTTTATGAAATTTTAATTACATTATGTGGCTGCTCAAATATTGGTTTTGAACATTAATCAAGTTACTTGGGAAGCATTTCACGGAAGGGAAAATAAAAATGAAATGGCTTATTTACTTATGCCAATGTATTAAAAAAAAATTCAGTGGGGAAATCATGAAAAAGCCATCAGGGAGAAAGCACTGCTTAAGAGTGTTCACAGTCAATAGAAGTCTGAAACAAATTTTCACTTGAATGATCCTCCCGTGCTGTCTCAGTAGTATCTCCATGCTCCAGACAACATAGTATTCTTAAAAAGCCATGTGTATAATTTTATAGGTAAGTTTATAGCCTAAAGCATTAAAATACTTTACATATTTAGGAAACCATAAGATATTCTCATATTACTAGATAAAAAAATGTCTACCAATTTTGTTATTCAAAATATAAAGCTTTTTATGAGCTCTGAAAATTCCATAAAAATTCTTCGACAGAAAGAAAGTTTGCAGTGAAGAAAAGTGAATATAAGTCTGAATTAACTAGACAGATATGGATTGATGCTGAACTGATGTGACAAGTGCCCATGTTTTGCCACTGCATATGTTTCCTGTCTCAGTGATTTATTTCCTGTGGTAAATTACACAGGACAGAGATGTCATCTGCAGTCTGCTGAATGATTTCATTTTACATTTTTATTACCCTTTAGAAGCAGTCCAGATTTGTATTAACACTGGCGTCTTGAATAGCAATTCAAGGGCATTATCTGTGCATGCAGTTTTACTAAGTACATATCAGCACTTACAGCAGCAAAAGCCTCCTGATGGTGCTTCATCACAGACATCCACAAAGTCACAGCTATATTCAAGAGAGCCCTTTACAAAGAGAATCAAGTGAGCATCTCTTCTGTACTGCATGACCTAGCTCTGCTTTTTCCTCATCCACAATTGGAGTGATGTGGAAAAAAAGAAGCCTTTTCCCTTCATTTTCTCCCTTACAGAAACTGAGTGAAGACCCAGCATACTTCTGCCCTGTCAGCCCAGGAGCTGCAGTTTATTGTTTCCTCATGTCCAGAAGGAAGAGGGAAAGGCCAGAAACAAGGCAGCAGACGCTGCTTTACATTTCTGGCCAGGTATATGAATAAAACATGCCTTGGGTCTTGAAGCTGGTGCTATAGTACATATGCTATTTACTTATCAGAAGCCCCAAAAGCTGTTGCTTCATTCAGTTACCTTCACATCACACCCTTGGACTTCCTTTTCCAGCCAAGGGCTCATTTAGAAACTCTACAGTAGGATATTGTTTGTATTAAAGAGGTGGGACAACATGCAGTCAGAAATACAGCGAGTTACTTTATAGTACTTTGATTCCAACTTAAAAGAGCAGTGTTTAGCTTTCCTGTGTAAATAGCTCTGCCAAGGTGGTTGTGGGTCAACAAAGGTGATGAGAAAAATAACATTAGGGAAAGTATCATAAATTGTATTACATGGTAAAATCTAAACTATATCAAAGTTATTTCTTAAGGCATCTCTATAATCTTATTTCAAACTAGTTGATATTTTTATACAAATCACATGTTTTAATGAAGAAATTATAGCACTACATTAGATTTTTGGCAGTGATAATTCCCCATTGTTACAAGCCTTGTTCTCAGGCCCTTTAAATGTAATTCAATGTTTTTCCCAAAGTATTTCACTTGTGTTGTGCAATACATACCTTATCAAGATAAAATATTTCTGTATATTGCTAATAACTTCAATATTAATATCTGATATCATTTGTGGCATTTCTTTTCTCTTTGGACAAGACAGAATGCCTGAGAAGAGAAAAAATAAAGTGAAACAATCTGGGGTCTGGATAACCAGATAAAACTTTATTGAGTTTGAATATTTTTGTTGCAGCAAAGGGTGAGATAGCATGCAAACCAAAGAGACAACCTAGGTATTCTCAGCATCTTTTATATAAATATTAAGCCCAGAGATCTCTGACTATTTAATCTCTATCCAAGGGCTGTCAGCTGCTTGTATATGTAAATCAAAATATTATCCAAATCACTTCTAAATGTTTGGCCATTTCATGTTGCTTTTTCATAAAATATCAGCTCAGATCTTTTCTACTCTTGAAAATGGTGGTATTCAGGATTGAACATTTGTATCACCAAAGCATGAATATTGTCTAAGTGTACAGTAGGGATAGTGTACCTTTGAATCTCCAAAGACACATTCATTTTACTTGTAATTTATACAAATTTCCTTATACTGACTTAGTGATCAATGATCCTTTTGGGTCCCTTCCAACTCAGCTTTTTCTGTGATTCTGTGAAATATTCATCTTTCTGAAGAAGCCTTACCTAGATTTAACCATATAAAAAAATATTTTGTACCCATCTGTGTAAGCTTGTCTCCTTAGTGGAGTTTTAATTCCCAATATAAAAGTTTTGATTCTGTGAGATCCAGTAAATATTTTCCTGCTTTTGTTGATTTATTTTTAGTCTAAATTGTTTACTTGAGTATGTCAAGCAAACTCCATGTACTTGCCTGGATTATTACTGTTGAAAATCTTGATTGCAGGAAGTGCAAGAGTTTTGAGCACTTCTGTGTATGTGTGTTTCAGCTCTTCATATACCTATTTAGACAAAGTGAAGCATGATAAATCTTACAGGGAACAGTAAAATAGATTTACTGAAGACTGCTGAGGGCTATGCAGCATTTCATAACTTTCAAAGACACCATTAGAGATAGTACTTGTTCCATTGCATTTCAGCAGGGTATGACTTAAATTAATTTTGAATAGAGGGACATTGAGGGAAAAGAAAGACCTTCAAAGAAAATTAAATTTTCAATGTAAGGACCATCCAGGTCCAAGGACATCCACCTTTCTGTCCTTTGCACTTTTCAAAGTTCAATTGAATAAGAATTGAGTAAGAGTATTTTATGTTCAGATAATTATGTAATTATTTTGTTTTATAATACCTTTCATTCTAAAGAATCCCATGAAATTTCAATATCCCTACAAAAGAACTGGGAGATCTTTTGCTGAAGGATAACAGTGTAGCTGGAGAACAAATAGCTTTCTGCCAAGTCAAAGTTTCAGGATGTAAAAAACTTTCTCCAGTCTTACCCTCTCATTAGGTTAGTGACCAGTGAACTTGTATAAATGAGAAAGACTGATTTGTAATCCATGTACTTCAGCCTACGCCTTCTTCATTCCAAATGAAATTCATAACCAGGGAGGAAACGAAATTGCAACCTCTCCCATTGGAACTATTCCACCTTGGATAAGTAATGAACCCTTTCCTTGAAAAGGCATTTGAGCCTTTACTTCCACAATTCAAGAAAACTCCCTAGCTTCTGAGAGTTAGAATTAATTTATCCCATGTTTTCTCTGCAGTAGTGAGTGTTTAGCTGAACGTATTAACTAGAAAAAACATTAAGAGAGAGATTGTCGGAACTGACTGGAAAAGGAATAATCCCTTGCTTTTATTTTGGTACAAAACCTAATCTTTGCCCTCAAAATGTTCTTGCTATAACCATTTTATCAGTGGGGTGGGTTGACCCTGGCCATTAATTCACCACCCACCCAGTCATTTAACCATTAGTCCTCAATCAGAATGGGGGCAACAGTTTGAAGAGGAAAGAAGCAAGACTGGTTTTGGGTCAAGATAAAGACAATTTAATAACTGATGGAAAGATAAAGATTAAAAAAAAGAAAAAAAAAGCAAACATAAAGATTGAAAAGACCATCACTTCCCATGCCACAGGCAAACTGATGCACAGCCAGTCTCCAAATATCTCTGAGGTCACCTGTCCTGGCTGTGTCCTCTCCCAACCTCTTGCCTATGCCTGGGCTACTTGAGAGAGAGCCAACGTGAGAAACAAAGAAAGTCTCGATGCTGTGTAGGCACTGCTCACCAATAGCTGAAACTGGTGTATTATCAACACTGTTTCAGTCTCAAATCCAAAACACAGCACTATACAGGCCACTGTGATCCCAGCCAGATCCAGTATAATCAGCTAAAGCAAGAGATCTCAATTTTGATAACTCATCATTTTCCAATGGAAAAGTTAGTTTACTGGAACAAATCCCAAATTTGAGTAAGATCTCCAAACATTCCCTGGCAACTTGGTAAGGTCTCAGTCAAATTGAAATTCAGTAGAAATTAAGCACTTCAGTATTTAAGATACTTCTCTATCTAAAGGTATTTTTAAGCGGTATTCCTTTTTTAAGCTATTTTCCAAAATAGTGTGGTGCCTCTGAGATGGGAGAGCTGTGATTCATGGTGACTTCCTTCCCAGGCTAGATTTTTATCATAAGGTTAATGAAATATACCAACACAACAATAAAAAACCAAGATATGTTTTCAAACACTTTTAAGTCGTGAAACATAGAGCCAAACAAATAGCTAAACTGAAATAGTGTTTAGCCTGGAGAAGAGTCTTGAGATTTTCTCTGAGTTGATTTAGATCTCCTAATACCCAACTGCTATATCAAACCTAGACATGTCCATCTCTCTCATTTGACATTTAGATGGTTTCAGATGCCTGAATTAGCAGTTTGAATTCTGGTGCAGTATCAGCACACTGATTTTGCAAAGTGAAATTCAAATTGCTTTCACTTTGTTGTCCCATGAAGTAGCCTCATGTCCAGTTTAAGCTGTCTACCCTGAAATACGATTATCTATTTCAACATCTTCCAACTTGTTTTTTGAGAAGAGTCATTGTATTTCCTTGAACTAAATTTCAACAGGAAATGCTTTTAAATTGTTCTTGATTATTGTGTGAAACTTTGTTAACCAACAAAAAACATTGATGTATTGTGCCTAAAACACTTGGTATTGAGAATATTTTAGCTGAAAATGGAGAAATTCAAAGACTGAAAGAGATAGCATCTGGGATAACGGAGACATGCAAGGACAGAGAGGATTAATCGAGATTCACATTAAAGCGAGGGTTGTCTTATTTACTAATTCCTTTCCAAACTGAAAGTGTTTCTTGAAGAATGACATTTTTCATCTGTCCTTATATTTTCTCCATTTTTCTGAACAAGACAGTGGAAGGAAAATAAGATTGTAGCTTATGATAAAGCAGAAAAAAAATCCAAGACCATTGTGCCTGTTCACGTGTTAAAGATTCATATTTGATCCTGCAATTTAGGTGGAGTGTGACAGTTATTCAACAACCTTATTTCAAGAAAATTGGAAAAAAAGTTGAATAAAATGGTCTTAATAGCTTTTTATGCTACCTTAAGCTTCTAAACCCCTTCCAAATATCCTATCATGGTAAGTTCTTATGCCTTCAAATTTGAAGGGGCTGCACTTGCTGCCTTTTGAATTTCCTTGCGTGACCTAATGAAAGATGAGGCAGCTACCAGCCCAATACATTGTATTTATTGGAGTAATGGACACTTTTCCAACAGCACTGTGTTATTTCATCTCTAGAGCATAGTCATTCTCCTTGTAGTAAAGAAAGAGAGAATACTGTCCTCACTCACTCAGATGGAAAGGGAACTTATTAATTTAATTTCTTTAGGCAGCATGGGATGGATACCCGCATTGTAACTTAGAAAAAGCAAACAGCATCAGTGATTCAGCATATCCTTCTTCTTAATCATGTAATTTATTCCTCTTGTAGTAGTTACATTTTAAACCAGCTTCACTTCCTGATCCTCAAGGACAATATGAAGTCTCATCCCTTTAGATGTATCTCTTATATTGTTATGTTGAAAGGACACATTTTCTGTGTAAGAATGATGTTTTTTTCAAAATCATGAGAGTTTCTAGGTTGAGCCCCTTTATTACATATGCATTTCTTTTTGATATATAGTCATATGCTGTATCTCTTTTGAGAGCAGTTGATTTAATAAACTTACTTTTATTTTCTGAAGAAAACATCTTATCAAACCAGGAAAAGCAAAGCCTTTGAAAGAGTTGCTTAGTTTTCTGCAGCATGTCATAGAAGGAAAATGCCAGGCCATCTATTACTCCTATCAACTCAACTGGATCAAACCATTGTGGGCAAGGATTCGATACTTAGCAGAAACACTTTGGTGGGTGCTGATTGGAGCTGTTGATACTCCTTTTGCTGAGAAATTCAGTATGAACAAGTAGTATAGGGAGGTAGAAGGTCAGACTGCATGTGCCTGTCTCTACCATTTCAATTGGTTTTATTGCAATTCTGTCTAAATCACATACTTTTTTCCACACTCCTTGCTGTTTCAGTTTTTATTGTGTTCTGTGTTGTAACTTGTAAGGTGTTTTACTGATATTAAAGACCCATTCCATGTAGATCTAAGACATGAATCAATTCAGTATTACTTAGTCAATTATCGATTAAACAAGAATTAAAGATAATCATGGCCTAAACAATAACAACTTGCTTATACTTCTTCCAAAATAAGATTTACTGTGAAGATAAAGGACAGTATTTTATTACCCTAGAATTTTTATAGAAACAGTGTTTCAGCAGATTTTGCACATAGTCAGGATTTTCTTTGTTTCCCTACACTCTCATTTTTTCTCTCACAGGCTCTTTAACTTTTCTTGTATCACAACTTCACTCATTCTTACAGCTCAGTTCAGGGTTGTCTTCAGTATTTATGGCTATATTTCTTATTGTGTGTTAAATTTAAATGTATTTTCTATAAATTCCCAAACTCTGTATAGGTTTGTTCAGGTTATTTATATTCTTGTCTGGACAGTCTTACTTTTTGCAGGACTTATATTTAAATGAGCAATAAAAATATATGAACAGACTTTCAAAGATGCTGAGCAGCCAAAGTTTCTACTGCCTTCAACAGCAGCTTTCTGCAGGTTCTTCAAAAAAACGTGTCAGTTGGGTCCTAGTTGAAGAAGTGTTTTACTACAAGTTATTAAAAATTTCAAGACCATACAGATGTAGTATTTGAATGTTCAGATATTCAAATAGGTGATTCCTGTAGTTTGAGAAGGAGGGTGAAGCAGTACATGTCTTCAGCAACTACAATAACCACCAGAAATGAAATGGTGTTTTATTTATGTGAAGTTGGAAGCTGGATGGGGTTTTACTGTGTATGTGTAAAATAAGTTAGCGTTATTGATAGACCTATTCTTGACATCTTTTTGTTGTTCATCTTGTTTCTCTCCATTTTGTGGCAGCCGTTGACAACCAAAATTGGTTTTACTTCATCCATGCTTCATATCAGAGAAATGAAATAGCAAGTACTGACATGTCCAAGACAAGTTTATCTATATGATATCACTTCTCTTTCATTTTGATCTGAAGCTTTTTTTTCATTCCACACTCATCTTCACTCCCAATGAAGAGACAGACATAATGCCATAGTTCTGATGACTGAATACAGAAAACTAAGTTCTGTCATCAGTTATGCCTCATCTAGCTCCAATGATGAAACACATTTGAAAACATAATTTGAGTTCCATTTTAAAATACGTTTTTTTCTAAATGTGTTTCATTTCCAGTTCACTTACTTAAAGACTACCCTTTGATGGGTTTTTGGCTTTGATGTCGGTCTGTTTATGGCAGATGGATTGTTAAAGTTGTAGCCTATTGTTGAAGTCATTGTATGTATCTGAAGGAATTGTTATATATTTCATCATATCTATGGCTATATCTTCTTTATACCTAGACTCCTCAGGGCTGAACTTTCAAAACAGAACATGTTTGTGTAACTGCATGTTTGTGTGCATGTGGCAGAGAGCAGGAGATAGAAACTGACCTACTGTGCACTATACTGACTGGTGATAAATAATACTAAATTTCTCATCTCAGTGAAGATCTTTTTCTTTTAGGACACTAACATTACCACAATCATAAATATTTTTTGTAGCAACCTTTGCAGAGAATTCAGCAAGAACAAGTGGGACTTAGGTACCATTAGGTACCATAAACAGGCTTACATTTTGCAATATGTTCATAGTACATGTGTTCAGAGTCAGACTCAAAGGGATTGTTTTTTCTTTTTCTTTTTTTTTTTATTAATGTGAGGAAAATTTAATTGATCTGAATAAAATCATAAGGTATATTTTCAAAATTTAAATTGCATTAATATCAATCATTAGTAATCAATCTCTGTATGAGTGAAAATCATCATGCTATATGTAAAAGGACTAGTTTGTGGCATTGTATTTTATTAGTAATTCGTAACATAGCATAAGGTTATATCAGGCAGAGTGCACATCCAGGAAAAAAATTAAAAGTTTAATCAGAAATTACTGAAAGAAATAGACCAACTTGCAATAAAAGCAGGACAGACAGTAGGAAAATGCCTTTGCAAAAAGTTGAGGTTTTGGGTGTTTTGGGTTTGCGTTGGATTTTTTTTGTTGTTGAGGGGGGGTGGGGTTCAATAAAATTGAGCTATATGCTATATGCTCATGTGAGCAGATATGTTTATATTTCACTTTATATCCAAGTGAAGGCAAGTGCCACAGATAATTTGAATACTAGATGAAAGACAGATACAAAAACTGGCATATATTTTAGACAATTTAAGCAGAAAACAGTAGCATTTATTTCCTGCTGTATGAGAGAATCACCAGGGAAACACAGTAAATATTTAGGCAAAAGTTTTTTAGCCCAGGTCTTGCTCGTATCTAAGCCATTTGTTTAAATATAAGCACAAAGGTAAATAAATAAAATATTTACAATTATTGTATCCACATTAAACCACTCCTCTTGGCATTTTTGCTGTTGGAGGAATTCCTTTTGGCTCTATGTGTGCATTCCCCAAGTCACTTAAACTGTATTTTACCTTCTAAAGGAAGGCAAAAGAATAGATTTGCAAGATATACTTTAGTCAAACAGAAAAGGTAGCTGCCTGCAGTGCTTCTGGAATTACTTCAAGAGGTCCATTGTGCTAATTTATTACGGATAGTAGATTGAGTATGTGCAAGAAACAAAGCGATTTTGTCACTTAATGACCATTATTTTTTATTATGCTATTTTTAAAATATCTGGATTGTATAAATAAAAGAAAAATAATTTAAAGCCTTTGTCTAAACTTGTATTGCTATTCATTCATTACATAATTAAATTTGTTTTAAACAAGACTGAGGGAGCTATATTGGTAATCTATATTTTTATCTCTTTAGTAAAATAGTCTTTTCCTTGTCAATATTTTCATGAATTGGAATGCAAATTGCATTGAGCCTTACTTTGCATGTTTGGAAGCTATCATTGACTCTTTTTCCCAATTTATTCCTTGTCATTTTTAATTTAGAAAATGCATCAGAAATGTTTTTCTTTTACTCTAGAATCATACTGATCAAAACTTTACGTTTTTGGACATTTACTATTGCTTCCAGGATTGGCAAGGAGAACTAGATTTTCTTAACAGTTTACTTTTAAATGCAACAAGGACTTCCACATACACAGTAAGGGAAAAGGGAAAAAATATAAAGGTCATCTAGATAAGTACTATTGCAGTAATCATCCTGTAGTCTTTTAGCTCTCTGGAGGAGTTCTTGGCAATGCAGAGCTGTGCATTGTGCCTGTATTTGTTAAAAATACTTTGAAAGAAATGGAAGAGTTCTAATTATTAAAGCCTAATTTCTGCACGCACTAGGTGTGACAGGCACCATGTGAAGAAAACATATTCCATATTTCCAAATGTCATGGGCTCTCATGAGACAAAGTTCAAGTGATATCATCTGTGGCTTTAGCTGATGATAGAAATCCATACAGGAAATTTTGTAATTGCTACTATCTTGGTGTTTTGATAGCATTGCAAGAATTGCTGAAATTACAGAAATGTATATATATGTGTATATATATATACATATGGAAAGCCATACGTATGTGTGTGTGTGTGTGTGTGTTTATAGTTTTTTGTGCTGATGAATTTTATGTTTAGGAAGATACATGTTTGCTCTTGGATCATCTCCCTTAACCAGATGGTATCTTTGTGATTGTTGTGACACTTCATTGTTGCTGCCGGCTGATGACTCACCGAAGGAAAATCCCAGCACACCCAGCAGGAGAAAATAAGGCTGCTTGGTGTTCTTTGCTACATCTAATTTTCTAACAGAATTTCGACAGATGTGACAATTTTGCTGAAATGTTGTCAAAATAATAGCAACAAGTTGACAAATCAAATCTGGCTCATGTTCCGTCCCCTGGTATTATACTGGTTCATCTGCAATAACAAGGGAATTTATATCAGTGTCATCCTTGACAACTTGATCATTTTAGATGGCACATTATCAATTTTTCATCCTTCTCTATGCCTTTCCCTTTTCTTTTTTTCTTTTTTTTTTTTTTTTTTTTTTTTTTTTTTGCTCTCTCTTTTGTTTTTT